>VDFB02337943.1:0-13014 GCA_007258455.2 Sequoia sempervirens
TAAGTCCTTCAAATTTTGAACTTCACTTAGAGCAATTTCCAGTTCATTCTCAAAACCATTCAATTCTTTATTAGAAGCAGAAGTCTCTGCAATTCTATTTTCTTGCAGTTCAATTTATTCATTGTGGCCATAAATACAGTTTCACCTTTTAGATCTATTTTATCATCTTCTAAAACAGACTGATTATCTAATTCTTTATTTGAAGTCTTTTGTGAATCAACTTCAGCCATGAATAAAGTTTCATCTTCATCATCAAGCGAGTCATTTGTCTCAACATCCAAGTCTTCTTTGGTAAAGAGACTCTTTTTCTTTTTTGAAGTTAAACTTCTTTTTAGGATTTAAAGCCTTTTTCTTATACTATTTTTCTGACTTTTCATCCTCATTGACTTGATCACCGTAAGGGAATTTAGTAGGAAAGTTTCCAGACTTGCCACAAGTAAAACATTTGAATGGAATTTTTCCTTTATATTTATTTTTCAATTTCCTCACTAAAAGAGCTTCTAAAGAATCAGACAATTCTAATTCACTGTCTAAATCTTCTTTCTTTTTTTCTTTAAAAGCAATCTCTTTAGAAGTTGAAGTAGAGCTTCCTATCCTCATTTCATAGGCTGTTAATATGCCTTGTAAATTTTCCAAGGTAAGTGAATCAAAATGTTTCTTTTCTTCAAGATTAGAAACTTTAGACTCAGATTTAGGATGCAAAGTCCTAATCACTTTTTGAACAACATCAGAATTTGCAATTGTTTCACCCAGACCTCTTCTTGCACTAGCAACCTCATCTATTCTCAAGAAATAATCAGCAATATTTTCATCATCCAATTCATTCTCATTTCCTGAAATTGATTCTTGAGAGTAAGGATTTTGGATTGCTTGACCTTTTCATTTCCTTGATACAAATTTTCAAGCTTCTCCCAAATTTCATATGCAGATTTACAATGCATGACCTTAACCAATACATCTTTTGTCAAGCCACACAAGAGTGCATGTTTAGATCTTGCACTCATTTCATATTTCATTTTCTCATCATGATCTATAAGTATGGTATTAGGTACAATGTATTTACTACACATTAAGTTCTAGACATCAAGGTCTAAGGAAATCATATATGTTTTCATTCTAATTTTCCAGAACACATAATTAGAGCCATCAAATAGAGGAGGTCTTGTAACAGATTAACCTTCAAGCGCATGTGCCATTATGACAAACTTCCAAGACCAGAATCAATCCTAGGTAGCAAAACCTAATGCAGGACCCTACGCACTAATACCAATTGTTGGAAGATGAATTACTCTGAGACGGGGGCGTGAATCAGAGTAATGTGCAAATTTTAACTTTTGAAACTTGAAATGCAAAAGATAAATGATAACTTTGAAAAAAAACTAAGTGAACCTTAACACAACAAAGAACCTTTGAACAGAATGATTGTTTTGAGTGAAACCAATGTCAAAGGAAAATATAAATTGTTCATATAAAATTGATTGAACAATTCTCTATATAATGCTTTAGATTCACAAGATTCTATGCACTTTATGAAAAACTGAACATTCTTTTATAACAAGTTGGACAACATACATTCATGACATGGATTGACCTTTATATTTTAAATCCTTTCAGAATAAAACATTAAACATGTATCAGAGCATTGCATGAAATTCTTTTGACATATGACATAATGAAAACTTAACAGTTAAGCACATGAGTAAAACATAATTGCACAAATTTCACATGACACATTATTTTCCTGAGTGGAAAAACCCTCTTGGTGTATAAAAAACCACTCGAATAATTCCTTTTATTATTTAGAGTACCAACTCAATTAGGAGCACCAACTCTTTACAGTTTAGGAGCACCAACTCCAAGTACAAACTGAAGCACCCACTTCAAGTTCAAAGCACCAACTCCCAATTTTACAAAAGAGAATAATATCAATGATTCAGAGGGTTTCTCTGTTACAATTAAACCCACATATTTCTTTCAAACCAATACATCAAATATCCTACATATTCATTGTTTAAATCTCTAAAATACCTAATATATTAGTCAAGATCTCTGCATCATATTTACTATAATTTCAATTGCAGAATGTGTGCACAACTTTCTCAATACTGTCAACACCCCTCACCTCATGTTCCATTTCTACTTTTATATACAAATGATCTCATGAGTCTTCAACAGAAACTCAAGATTACAATAATTGTTTTCTTCAACCGATTTCTTTTTCTAATTCTTTTACCACAATTGTTCAACAAAGGTTTTAATCACATAACCCATAAGGGTTTTTTTTCTTTTCAACTAAACAACCATAATCAACACAAATAACTTTTGAAGAAATGATATTAGTTACAGTTTCATGCCTTTTTCAAAAAATAAAAAGTAATCCTTTTCCTTAACAAATCATTTCAAAATATTGCAAATACCTAATTATGCAAAGAAGAAATCAAACAAATACCAAATCGAAGGATTCAACCACCACTACTTGGCTGAATGAGTCATTATCACTTTCTTAACAACTACCAATCTCTTGTTGGCTCATAGTCTACTATCCATGCTTGTAACTAACTCATATAACTCCTCAAGTGTCGGCCAAGAAGAACATATTTACAACTGTGAGCAAAAAATTATCATGGAAGCGGCTAGGGTTTCACAAAACTATTCTAACTTCTTTGATAAGATATGCAATGTTCTTAGTCAATCAAAACAATCATTTGAAGTCCGGTAAACAAAACACAATCAATAATTTCTAAAGTCTGAGATACTTATAATGTTGTCACTGTAAAGTCAACTACTCAACCATAGTCAGAGACCAAACTTATGATGAGTTGTCAGTAACACATCATCAAATGAAACTATCATATTGTATGTGGCATAAAACCCGACAATAATATAACTTATACAAACCGACAGTCACTCATGTGACTCTGCCTTTATTCAAGTCGATAGTCATTCTTTAATGACTTAAAATATTATCAAAAGCTGACATAAAATAGTGCCAATGCCTAAGTTGAAATAAATATAGTGGCTGATCCAAAATATGACTTTATTTAAAGTCATTTATCAATGAAATAAAGCCTGATGACTATGTATAATGTGATCGATATGCAAAATGAAACCTGACCAACTTTATTTACCATTTGCAAGGAACAAATTCTTGTGAAACAATAACTTACCAAAGACAAAGTCTCAAAAGCTAATAGAAATAAGATGCCAATGTGATAACCAATAGCCATTTAAGTGGCTTATATTTTAATCATCAAAAAGCCGATGTGAGTGATTATTTAAAACCAGATACAACCAAGCATGGAAAATCTAAACAAGGTGAATTTTCAATATAAGACTTCATGAAAACTAAAGCTTACCAAATTATCTTCAATATGAACAATGAAGTGCTATCACCTGTATGTGTCTCAATAAAACCAAGTAGAGACTGAAAATAGACATGCCATTATGTAAGTACCAACCAAAATCATTGAACCAATCTGAGTGTCAGAACAATATGTGCATCTATAATGAGCATTTGTAATTATAGAAATACATGATAACACCTAATCATCAACACCTGTAGAAAGAATAACTCCATGTGATATATGTATATCCTCTACACATGAACCCAACTTGATCAGTACCACAAAGTACTATCCACAAAGTACTAAATATGTCAAGACTAATTAAAACAATAACCAAATGCACCAAGTACCATAATGCCAATGCCAAACCAAGTGATAATCAATCAGTTTTGACATCAAGGAAAAATATGCCACAAAGAGAAAGTCAACACTTTCTTAGTGCATTGACAATGATTTTTGAATCTCTTTCAATCCAATTTCTTACTACCCAATTATGAACATGTTTTTAATCCTAGAATTAAAACATAAACCTCTACTTCATTAGTCATTCCTTTATCCAAGTCTTTTGAAGCAACTCCAATCATGTGTCCCTCATTATCTCTCATAATACAACCCATACTGCGACTGCTTGGATTTCCCCTAGAAGCGCCATTGAAGGTTAATTTACACCACCTAATTGGTGGAGCCTCCCCTTGAAACATTTTTCTAGAAATTTGAGGAGGATTATCCTATCCATTCCCAAATATAAGGATTACTTTCAATCTTGTCCAACTTTTCATCAAATTGTAATCCCATAAGGTGAAATCCTTATGCATCTTAATTTGAATTTGAGACTTATTATTCAACACTTCCTCAATGGCCCTATCTATCTTGGTAATGAAATTTTCTATAAACAATTATTTCTCTTGGAATATCCTCTTGTTCCTTTCCTTCTGAATTTCCCATATGACAATTGAAGAGCAAGCAATTCAAATGCTTCAGAAGGTGGTATTTATAAAGAGAGAGGGTCATGAATTAAAGACATGTATATTATCTTGTGCTCTAGGTCCATGTCAATTGAG
This sequence comes from Sequoia sempervirens, assembly GCA_007258455.2. NCBI lineage: Eukaryota > Viridiplantae > Streptophyta > Pinopsida > Cupressales > Cupressaceae > Sequoia > Sequoia sempervirens. The sequence goes on from VDFB02337943.1 coordinate 4,406, forward strand.
TTTCTTTTGCAAAAATTTCAAATGAGTAAATGTTTACAAGCTGAGAATTTACCAATAAATGATCGCATATTTCTTCCTCTTACTTACAAAATACAAATCTAGATGGACCCAAGAACCCCATATTTTACAACCTTTATATCATGTGAATATTTTTATTTAAAGTTTCCCAAGCCAAGGCTCCAAATTTGGCTAGACAATTCTTGTTCCAATAAAGATGTGAAGGCCAACCATTTTTATTTCTTATTAGTTATAGTAGTTTATAACCCACCTTTACATCATAATTCTCCAAGTTTGAACTACACTATCTAGTGTAATCCTCTTCTTATTAAATATTTCATCTTCATGAGAATTTCTTCAAAAGAAAAAAATTAATATGCTTGGATGTGTGTATCTTGAAGGCTTTTTCCATCTCCCTTTGTTAATACTGATGTAATCAACCTTTATGATGTAGTCCCTAGGTAACATATTTGTTCAAGCATGTTTCCAAGATATGTGTTATGCCTTATCTCTTCTATGTTAGGTATATTTTTAAGAGCACCATAGTTCCATGAGTCCTCCCAAAAGAGGGCCTTCCTTCCATCTATAGCTTCCCAACTAAAGTGTTTTCTGAGTAAATCTCTACAACTTAAAATGAAGTTCCAAATTGATGATCCCTAGGTTAGATTTTCAATAGTGGTTATTGTTTCTAAAGATGTAGAATCAATATTTTTTTGAAGAATCTTGATAAATTACCTAAGATATTTTTTCTCCTAGAACTTTGTTTAGAATGTTTCACAATCTCAACCCCCACCACCCACTTCTTTAGGTTTGCATATTTTATCCCATGCAATTAATGGGATTATTTTGTCATCTAAATTACCTCTCCAAAAGAAATCATTCATATTATGGTTAAAGGTATTCATATTCATGTTAGGAATATTCAAACATGAGAGAAAGAACATAGGAATGATAGAGATGACTACCTTCAACATCAATATTATGCCCACAAATGACAACCACTAACCCAAGTCCAAGAATTCATTCTATTGTTGCATTTCATAGTTAGGGTATCCCAAAGTTTAAATTTACCTACCCTAGAGAAAATCATAATGTACAAATATTTTCCAAGAAGAGAGCCAATCTTATAATCTAAAATCTCTACTACAATTTGTTGATTTCTATGATCTATATTAAGAAAGAAAAATTATTTTTAGGCATCTTGGCTACAACTATTCCTCTCCCTCTCTCTTTTGGTTGTAGTATTTCTCTATTATTTTTGGCCAACTAGGGCCTATTTTTCATTTTATTATGACAACTTTTGTAAAATCTTAAGACTTATTTTTCTACCTATATTTTAATAAAAAAATATTAATTCCATGAAAACTTAAACTGTCATTGGAATTCAGTGCAAGAAGATACTTTAGTAAACATTAGCATTAAAATGAAGTTGAATTACTATATATCACACCTAATTCTAGAAGAGATCACATTATTGAAATATTTGAGCCTTCTACATATCTAGAATAATGGCCTTTAAGAAGCACCATTCCTTGAGGCCTTGTTGACCTTGATCATTTATATGATATTTCTCTTTTTAATAATCAATTGGCCACCAAATTAACTTGGCACTTGGGGAGAAAAAGTAATCTTGTTATTTTTAATGTCTCAAGTAATTAGTTGATTGATTTGGTCCCTTAGTGATGCAATAAATTGATAAAAATGATGTTATTCAACAACTATTTTTGAAGAGTTTCTTACATGAACATTATTCTCGCACAACTCTCAAAAGGATTAGAGTTTCATATAGCCATTTGTCTAGTATTGTTCCAAATGGTTTATACGGACTTCCTAATTTGACCATCCTACATATTTTGTAATACCCCTCATACTATTTTGACTTATTAATTTCTATGCTTTAACTTGATACATTGATATGATGATGATACGATTATGGTTTGATTTGGTTGGTTTGAAGTTTGATGATGTTGTTATTCCTTTAGTGGACATGATCATTTGATGTGACATTATTAGTATGATTTATGATACTTTGTGTGTTGATTGGATTATTGTTTATTCAAATAGGTGTTCATTAATGTTTTATATGTTGATGTGATGATTCTATGGTGATCATGTTATTTGAATTCAGCATTGTTTTATAATGCAATGGTTTAATAATTAGTTATGATGCAGTAGTTAGGTATCATGTTATCTTATGATCAATTTGGTTAGAAATGTTAGCTCGTTATTGATATTATAATTGTTAGAATAGATTAGGTGAGAGGACAGTGTAGCATCACTCGTTCACGAGTGCCCTGCTACACTGCAATTCCTTCTCATGATAGGATGTTGATTATATATATACATGTGCTACTTGACGTTTATTTGGATGCAGGATTGCAGGAATAAGTCTCGATTCCACCTGCTTCTACAGACAGTAGAAAGCAATAAATTAACCCAATGGGTAAAATGTTGAAAAAGGGAGTAGGTTTGGAAGTGTCCCCGTCCCAAGTCCGTCGTCTGTTGTGAGTCGTTGTGTATGACTGAAGTTTTGTCCTTGTCTTTATGTAGTTTGACTGTTGAGTATTTATTTAATTCTTGGTTAGTGTTTAATTAATTAATCGTATTTCATAAAATAATTAATTAATGTTGCATTGTTAATTGATTTAATTGAGAGTTAGTAAATGGTTAAATTTAAATATATTATAAATTAAAAAGTGATTTAATTAATTAAAAGTGCAAATAATTATAATTAAATTAATATTGTTGAGAATAATTAGATATTATCTTTTTATTAATATTAGATTAGAAAATCATGTGAAGATAATTATATATTATATTTTATTTTAATATTAAATTAGAAAATCTTGTGTGGAAAATATCTTGTGTAAATAATTAATTTTTAATTAAAAATTTTAGATAAGTGTGAGCTTTTAAAAGCTGGAAAAGGACCAATAAGCAAAGAGGCTTTTTGGAAAAAGAAAGCGGAAGAGCTTTATTGAATCTTTATTTTGATTTATTATTTTTATGAGAGATTTATTCACACACGAAAGTTTTTGGCTCTATGGTTCTGGATCTGGAAAAGAAAAATAGTTTTGGGTTTTGGTGTTTTTTGGTAAAAATTATTGTGGCTTTGGAAAGAAAGAGAGATTCAGAAGAACGTTGAAGGCCGAAGATCGAGAAAAGAGTTGAAGGCAGAAAGTCGAGAAGAGAATTCAAAAAGGATTCTTCATCAAACGAAGGTTTTCAGGTTCCTTTCAAGTTCATTATTTCTTTTCTGATTTATTCTTCTGTAATAACTTTTGACTGTCATGTTGAAAGATTAATTTTCTCCTTGTGTTTTAAAAAGAGTTTCCTGTGATTGGGATTTGTCTATTATAAATGTTTGTATTTCTCTGTAGTGAAAACCTTGTTTTAAATTCTTTAGTATAATTTAATTATGAAATTATTGAAAAGAAAATTCTTTTATTAGTTAAAATGTGTATGTTCAAATTTATTCTAGATTTGTGAAAGAAAAATCAATTTGATATTGTGTTGGAATTACTTTGAAAAGAAAATTTTATTTTATTATCATTTGAATTTGGATACATTTGGATACCCAGATCTATGTAAGAAAATAATTTATTTATTTTATTTATTTTTGAATCTTCTGATGGATATATTATATAAATTTATATACTCTGTTCTTTTAAAAATAAGATAAATAAATATATAGAAATTATATACATATCATTGTATTGGCCAAATTTACGAAATGATTTTTATTATAAAACAAATTCGTGCTTTGGATTTCATTTATATTGAAAACGAAATTTAAATAAAATAAAATTAATTGAATATATAACTCTGTATTTTAATGGCTTTTATTTCAAATTTATTTCGAATTCTTCCATATGTGGAATAGTTGTGAAAATAGATAATTTTATTCAGATTAATACCTGATTCGCGGTACGTAAATTTTGTGAATGAAAATATATAAAAGAAAAGTTATTAAAAAAATATATATTTATATTTATATAAATTTATACAGGGGTGGGTACTACCCACTGCCCCAGATATGTATACCACCAATGGCCGCCAAGACGCCAGCTGAGGCCGGTGCAAACCGGGTGGGGATCATGGCTCAATGGGTATCGTGAGGCACTCCACCCATGTGGAGGTCTCGCCCCTAAAGGCTCTGATTGTTTTTTTGTTTCTATTTAATTCCTAAAAATGCGTTTTTATGTATTAATGCGATTTGGTTTTTAGTTAATATTTAGTTTATATAAATATATAAATATATATATATTTATTGAGTTTTTAATTTAATTTTTATTTTTATAATTTTCAAATGTGTTTTAACTTGAATTTGTTTTATAAAATAATTTTGTAATAGGATTATATTAACTTTATTAAATGATTATTTTTATATATATGAACATTTGTGTAATAGGGTTATTTTGTTGTAAACGTGATTTTTAATATGATAAGAATAGGAGAAATTGCAATGTTTAATATAGTTGTGCAAATTAGGAATATATTAGGTGAGTTGAATTAAATTGGATTTCTTTCGAGTTGATGACTATTTGTTTGAAACACCTTGATTAGGGAAGTTAATTGTGAAATTTAGAGTAAATGATTGAGTTGCCTAGAATGTTTTTTTTCTGTCATGTTTTTTCTTATTCTCCATGTCGGGCAAATGGGATTATGGGTCTATGTAAGTCTTCTAGAGAAGTTCTCTAGAATGGGATGTTTTGTGCAGAGGTTCAATTTTGTGAATCGCCTTGGGAATGGTGTAGAGTCGTACTATGATGTTGTACCTAGTTTCCACGAACGGGGATTTGTGCCTCCCCGAGAAATAGGAGAGGATAATGTGATTTGTACCTCCTTCGAAGCGAGTGTGTTTTCATATTTGGTTTCCGTCGCGAGTTTCCTTGTTTTGTTCCTCCTGATTGAGATTATGTTGTCTAGTTACCTATTGTGGTATTGTACCTTGTGTGTTGTTGATAGGAGAGTGGCTCTTTGTGGGGGTCCGGCACACAAAGGGGCGCCAGGGTAACCTACCTAGAGTTTAATTAAGTGATAATCTAAAAGAATTAATGGGGGGCTTTCACACTAATAAATATAAAGGATGTCTCTCTCGTGAAGCAAGTGAATGATAAGGTTCGAGATGAGATGGGACGCATAGTTTTGCGTGAGGGTCCGACAGCTGGTAGAGGCAAGCCAGGGTAACCCAAGATGGGGGTCCAGTAGCCTAGGAAGGTTGAGCCAGGGTAACTCATGGCAATTTATGCATGACACTTCCTATGTCAACAAATAATCGCTATTGTGTGATGTTCGGCGATCATTGTTCTCTGGTAGCTACTGTAACTCTGTTGCGATACAGGTCTCAAGTAGGTTAAGGATTTATTGATTTCTCTTTCGGTTATTGTTGTAAGTAGTCCTTGATATTATGCCTTGAGTTCCATTGATGTTGTGAGTGTGACTAGTTGTATTTTGGAAAGGTGTTTTATTGTTATGTCCAGAAGTGATTTGTTGTTGTGCCTTTTGGATTTGTCATTGTGAGTTTTCTAAGTGGTCTTTGATGTTAAGTTGTCTATTGGGAGTTAGTATTGTGTTGTTGTTAGGCGTGCTTGGTTGGGGACCCTTCCTTGTCTACTCTCAGCATGGGGGTGGTTGGGTGGAATGTGCTTCACACCCCGTTGGGTTTCCCTTTCTGTTGCAGATATATTTTATTGCAGGTTTTTGGAAGATGTTGATAATCCAGTAATTCATTGTACCTGATGTATGTTATACTCCTGATGTAATATATTCATTGATGTATTGTCTCCCACGTGTGTTGGGATGACCATGTTGTAATTTGTATATGAGGTTATTGAGATGTATGTTCAGACAGTTGTATTTTACTATCTTTTGGATGTAATGTATATTCAAGCCATGTATTTATTCAGGAACGATCATTTGTAATAGTGGTGTTAAGTTGTGTTACTTCTATGGTAATATAAATGTTTCATATCTTTATAGTACCTTTCGTTATCATATGTACATATGTTATGAATATGGTTATTGTTTAATAGATACTTTAAATGATGAAATGGGAATGAATAGATTTATATAACTGTTAATTATTGTTTATTCTATTATCGTTGTTGTAGGTTAGAATAGTAATGTCACTCTGTGCACCCCAATGGACTTAGTCGTGTAACTTAATACATTAATATGTTAGAATACTAAGTATGTTTATTTTATTCTTAAAAAAAAAAAAATTGTTCATGAAATATAGTCTCTTTGGGGTTCGTGACAAAGGTGGACATATTTCAAATACTTTTCCTATGTTGCAATATATCCTAATAATAGAAAATTTTATTTTCTATTTTCTCATAATCAGTTAAGTGATTATTGCTTAAGGAATTAGGAAATTTTCAAAAATGATGGTTTTCTAAAATTTTCAACATGTGTATTTAGATGCAAACAAGATAATTCCCCTAGTTTTCTAGCCTACTTGGTATATTTAAATTTGGATAGGAATCAACTTACAACAAATATACAATATGCATTTAGGAGGCTTTAGAAACTTGTTAATCTTAACTTTTCACATAATTTATTAAAAAGGAGGATTCCATCAAGCTTCTCTTATTTGGATATTCTTTCTTTTACATTCTTTGATCTATCTTGAAGAGAATACACATAAGGTGAACAACATTCAGCTTTCAAAATGGTGCATACAATTTGGGATGATATATCTGGACCTTAGATATAATATATGATACAACATTTAATATGAATATTAAAATTTGTTTACTTTTAATACAATAGCTAAACTTTAGGAAATCTAAAAAAATATTAAGGGCATAAAATTCAAGGGATAAATTTTAATTTAATACTAATTAAAGATTCCTATAATATTATAATGGATTTGTAGCCTTATTCTTTTCAACTAATGGAAGTAGCTCATAAATGGCTCTAGTAGCTTCTCCAAAAAATGTTGCAAACAATGAAATACAATTCTTCTAACATTTTCTAACTTTTCAAGAGTGTTCCAAAATTTTAGACACCTTTTTTCTAGTGATTCAATAAAAGATTAAAGAATCTCAATATACACCCTTTTAAGATATACGAGAATATGGGCATAACATCAAGAGCCTCAACTTTGACCTTTCCTCAATAAAACCTTAATACCACATGATTTACAATGCATTCACTTTGGTTTTGAGAGATTGTTTTTTTATTTTATTTAAAACATATAAATTATATGCTTTTAAGGAATTTTAAGTTTTCAAAATTCTATACTTTGTTTATAATACTCATTTTTTTATTAGAAATATCTACAAACTAACAACAATTATGTAAATTTGTGAAGGTGCAATGGAGAGAATTTTAAGTTTTAAAAATTCTATTCTTTGTTTATAATACTCATTTTTTATTAGAAATTTCTATGAACTAACAACAATTATGTAAATTTGTGAAGGTGCAATGAAGCAAAATTGGTGTACGAATTGGTTTTAACCAATGAAGGGTTGGAAAAAGCATGGTTAGTGAAGGTGGGAGCAAGGTAGGAGCAACATGAGAGACCAACAAAGATATCCCATTAGAGAGAAACAAGGATGGAAGGATCACCAAAAAATATCAATTAGAGGTAGCCCATGGCTGCCTCAAAATGTAAGGGATAACAACTCAAATCACTAGGGATGACACTCAAATGACTATAAAGGAAATTGAAACAACACAAGGCATAAGAGGAATGAGATGAGGGAAGAGTGAGTGCTATGGAGAGAAGAAACCTTCCCTACAATAGGTGCAAAAAATATCCTGTGGTTTCCTAAGGTAGAAAAGAGATGTGTGATTTCTTTAGATGGAGAAGAAATAACTAGGAAGATAGAAGATTTAAAGAGAGCATTTTTCATGAAATGGTTTGGAGAATGGACAACCCTGATAAGGGTTAGGAAATGGTGTAAAGAAAACTGGGGTTGTGGAAAAACCCTCAAAACCATGCCTAATGGTTTTTACTTAGTCGAGTACTCAATAGGAAGGGAAAAGAGGTAGATCACAAATCAAGGGCCATATATGTTGAAAATTTGATTGTCATTAATGTCAAAGGACCGACTTGGAGTTTCATTTTATAAAATTAAATTTGAATATAAATTGGATGACCCCCCTTGGAGCTAACTCACTTAGAGGAATTTTTTGAAAAATTAAAATAAATTAATTTTGTATTTAAAAATGGTAACAACCCCCTAGAGTGGTTTTCCCATTAGTTGATGTATATTTAAAAGGAAAGTTTGATTTCTATCTTTTCGCACTTTCTCTTGAAGCTTTGCAGTAGTCATCCAAGGTATTCCTTGTCAACTATGCCTCTCTCTTGTAGATGACACTTAAGAGAAGGGTATCATCAACAAATTTTGATGAGTACTAGGGTGATCCCACAATAGTGGTTTACAATTTTTGGCCAAACTGGACACTAAAATAATTGTTTTTAACTAAATCTTCACATTCAAGCACATATAGCAGCTAAACAGTGAGGAATTTGAAGATGATGCAAACTAGAGTCTCATCACATTTTGTCTGTAGATTCTAAAAATATTTTTTTCAAAATTTTTGCAATCAGATTGCACTTTTTTTCCATCTCCCACAAAACTAGTTTTTTTCATAAAACA